>OX328128.1:93209953-93211194 GCA_946811695.1 Gonocerus acuteangulatus | reverse complement strand
GAATCAGTGTTGTCACCAATCTTAGGAAAATACTGAAAACTCTTAATCCAGTGTTGCCTCAAGACTGCTCAAAATTCCTTATCATAGAATCAGTGTTGTCACCAATCTTAGGAAAATACGGAAAACTCTTAATCCAGTGTTGCCTCAAGACTGGTAAAAATTCCTTATTATAGAATCAGTGTTGTCACCAATCTTAGGAAAATACTGAAAACTCTTAATCCAGTGTTGCCTGAAGACTGCTCAAAATTCCTTATCAGAGAATCAGTGTAGTCACCAATCTTAGGAAAATACTGAAAACTCTTAATCCAGTGTTGCCTCAAGACTGCTCAAAATTCCTTATCATAGAATCAGTGTTGTCACCAATCTTAGGAAAATAGGGAAAACTCTTAATCCAGTGTTGCCTGAAGACTGCTCAAAATTCCTTATCAGAGAATCAGTGTAGTCACCAATCTTAGGAAAATACTGAAAACTCTTAATCCAGTGTTGCCTCAAGACTGCTCAAAATTCCTTATCATAGAATCAGTGTTGCCACCAATCTTAGGAAAATTCGGAAAACTCTTAATTCAGTGTTGCCCCAAGACTGGTAAATATTCCTTATCATAGAATCAGAGTTGCCACCAATCTTAGGAAAATACGGAAAACTCTTAATCCAGTGTTGCCATTTGTTGCCTCTATGTGAACCTCCATTCTCTAACGCACGTTATTAAAGGACGTAAACAAAACCTGTATTGCATAAAAACGCCAAATGATAAAGGAGACCGTGAGAGCGTCCGGTCATATGTGGAAAAAAACATTACAAAACGACTTAAGAAAGACTATTATCAAACTTATTATAGGTAAGTCACGCAGTCTTGAGTTCTCATTTAGGACTGTGTGAGCAAACGGACATTCTTTAGATAATGCATGGTTGTTACATAATTACAGAACAATCTTTTAATTGGTCTTCATTGATCAATATGAGAGTACCGAGAACATCCTATTAAGCAATGTAGTTGGTAGAACACTAATTAAATCCATTACTTAAAAACAATTAATAAAGAAACTAAGTTAGTAAATAGAGCAACAGCATATATTTATATATATACAAGGTAGGGATTGTCGGGGTTCGGTCACTGCTTTTTAATAAAAACAATATTTTACAAATGAAAATGGTCTTATATCTATTCTAATGTAATCTGTTATTCTTATATCTGTTCTAATCTAATCTGTTATTCTTATATCTGTCCTCCTAATAATCTAAG
>OX328128.1:93184953-93207453 GCA_946811695.1 Gonocerus acuteangulatus | reverse complement strand
AGAAAGGAATTTACTCCAAATGCGTTCAGTACCTAGAAGACAAATTCCTGGAAAAGTATGGTCCAAGGAACTATATTATTAGGGGTTTGTGGTTCGGCGCGAGGGGTACAATTCCAAAAATGACATCCAAATATCTTGAAAAACTTGAATCCTTCCAGAAATCTACCCTGTCAATAATTATTGACTCGCTTGGCATTATTAACCAACATATATATAGTCATTAATGGGCACCGTTCCTTTCGTTTATTATTATTTTTTTGCCAAGTTGAAAATAATTAACTGACTTTTGTTTTCTTTGAGAAAAGAATTAAAAAGTGAAAAAAAAAAAAATGTGTTTCCTTAATGAGGATATTCCTGAAGGACATTTTCACCACTGAAAAAGAAGAGACTCCAAATGAAACATCCTCCGAATTTAGATAGCAATATCAATAACTGGTGGATTAACTTGCTGTGCTCCCAGCAACCCGATATAGTTGGGCAGCTCACTTTGTTATTTTTTAATAAAGTTTTCTTCTTCTTCTATACATATATTTAAATATAAATTAATACGAATACGATATACATATATATATATATATATGTATATATATATATATATACATATATTCTTTTAATTTCATTGTTTGTTCAATGAATCATATTGAAAAATTTACCTTTTCGCTCTCTAAAATGGCCGATTTTATGTTTGAACCTATTTCGTTTAGCCTCCCTCCACTCCCTACTTACTCAATGGCTATATCTATGTTCCCTGCTCTATGAATTATAGCACAGATTTTCCTTCCTATATTTTCCACAGATAAATACATTTGAAAAAGTAAAATAAATTGATCAATTTAATAATAATAATATATGTTTTATTATGTCACCTAGGAAGCTAATTATATGTTTGTATGTCACCTAGGAAGCTAATTATCGTAATAACATAAAGAAACGAAGATACAAGGAAGGTTTGCGGAACTGCTGTCGAGTGAAACCTGTGTCCCTTTATGTGAGGTTGAATGTAGTACGTGGTTTTTTCATGGGCGGATAGAGGAGATGTCTTTATTTCTAGAAGGCTTGACAAAGAGGTCATTCATCTGAAAGAGAACAATGCCTAACCTCCTTGGAATAATTGGCCGGCACCGAGGTAGTTCCGAGCATAGAGGTAGGAAGGTATTGAATGGTTTTTCTTCGAAGGGGGAAATTAATACAGCCAATCATAGACTTCCTAGAACCCAACGTTATTTCTCGACGACTTCTATGGCAAGCTTTCAAATGAGAGTGTGAGACGACGTGAATATACTTTGATTTAACAAAAGGACATAGAGGTAGAAAGATCTGATGCTAAAGATGATAAGTAAATGACATAGAGGTAGGCAGATCTATTGCTAAAGATGACAAGCAAGGAACTTAGAGGTAGGAAGATCTGATGCTAAGAATGATAAGCAAAGTATATAGAGGTAGGAAAATCTGATGCTAAGAATGATAAGTAAAGAGCCCAGAGGTATAAAGACCTGTTGCTAAAGATGATAAGCAAAGGGCATAGAGGTAGGAAGATCTGTTGCTAAAGATGATGAGTAAGGGACAAAGAGATAGGAAGATCTGTTGCTAAGAATGACAAGCGAAAGACTAAGAGGTAGGCAGATCTATTGCTAAAGATGACAAGGAAGGAACATAGAGGTAGGAAGATCTGTGCTATTAATGGGTGGTGTGATTAAAACGGAGTTGATGCTACCACTTCACTATTTCGAAGTTGTAACTACCTTTGGTGTGATTAAACCGGACCTACAACTACCCCCTGTAGATATATCCCGATTTTCCCGGGGTGGTAGTTACAACTTCATTCTTGGTGGGATAAAAGAGGAGCTACAACTACCTAGGTGTAGTTATATCTTCCTTTTCTTGAAGTCTCAGGAGGAGCAGGCTTCACTTTTCTCAGCTATTCTTCAAGATCTGGATTATTACTATATTTATTATTACTTTGGTTAAGGGGCGTATATTGGAAATAATTTCGGACAAAGAGGGGGTTGGGGGACAAAAAAACAACTTTTTAACCGATTAAATCAAATTAAATGTCGGGGTGGGGGCTTTTATATACGCCCATGCTTCGGATTATTATTTTTTATAATTTAATTTACACTATGATCTTAGCAAATAGGCCGAGAAGCGTCGCCCTTTTTTTTTAATCATGATTTATATCAATCTATTATATTAAGATTTATTATTATTATTTAATGATTTATGAAATGTACTGATCTACAATATCAGCATTTATATAATGTGTAAATATATTGCATCATCTGTATAATGCATTTATATGCACAATTTGTACAAGGTATTTTGTATCATCACAATAGATAGTTTTTTTTTTTTTTTTTTGGTGCATCTACTGCAGAGGTCATTAGCACTAGATAGTTTGTAATAGAGTAAATCGCCAAAATCTGCGAAACTCTCAATAAATAAATAATTTAATTTATGGAAAGAAAAAGGATTTCAAAGAAAATCAAAAGGTTGTAAAACTACAATAATTTCATACTAGGTAGACACTTCGTTTTTATCACACCGCCCAATGACTCAGCAAGAGATGAATTGATGCTAGAAATGGCCAATGCCTTGGAATCGCTTCTGGGAGATGAAGGTTCGAGTCCAATCGGCCGGTTCTTTCATCTATGAGCCTCAACGGCGCATCGACAAATCGTGGTGATTAGCGCCGACGTCCAGGGTGCAGCCAGGAATTCTCTCAGCGAGCCCTGAGATGAGAAAATTTCTGGCGCCGGTGGGGATCGAACCCACCATCTCCCGCTTATGAATCTAGCGCGCTAGCCACTAGACCACGGGAGACCCCAGCCTCAAAGAATTAAACTCAAAATAAATGGAATGTTAGATATAATAATGGAAGGACTGCGGGTGGAACAGGCACGTGTTAAGACTCCCTCCGCAGAGTGGGGACAAACGACATTTCCTGTTTCAAAAAAAAGGCTTCAGCCTCTAAATCTTAACAGATTTAAATGCATTTTTTTTTTTAAGTGAAAGCTAATGAAATTTAAAACATCTTTATCTATAAAGTATTTAGTAAATTACGTGAAAATAATTCACAAACATTTACAATTGAACACAAAATAATATTTCATTTTTCATCTAACTTAATATCAGCACTGATATATATATATATATATATATATATATATATATATATATATATATATATGTGTATATATGATTAACTACAGGAGAAGGGAAAAAGTCAGACGTTCATTTATGCGACAAGAAACTGGATTGACAGATATAGGCCACCATATAAAGAAAATTAAGTGTAAATGGACTGGTGATGTTGGAAGATTGGAGTATAGCAGATGGAGACTGGAGGATACGGAATGAATTGGAAGGAGGAGACGAGGAAGACCATGAAGGCGTTGGAGTGATGTCTTCAAGTCCGTAGCTGGTCCGAATCGGATGAATGTTGGAAGAGATAAAGACAAATGGAAAGGATTGTTGATAGAAACAGGGAACTCCACTTCCTAGTTGGGTTGGTCTCCAGGGAAGTTAGACCATTACCTCCATCAAGGGGAGTTCTGCATGAGAAACATGCGCCTGTAAATATTGTAAATAGTGATTTAAGAGGAAAATAATTCAAATTTGTATTACTTCTATTTTGGTTGTTCTTTGAAATATTCTTTTTATAGTATTGTTCCTCTTCATGCAATAAAGGCTTTATTTATATTCACTAAACATGTCGGGCAAAACATATCAAATAAAGTGGTAAATGTGAACGAAAAGTGTGCTGCTTTATCGACCCCCTGCCAGAAAAAAAAATAAGAAAAAGTGAAAAAATGTAGTTATAGCGGGTCATCATTTAGACAAATTAATATATATATATATATATATGTATATATATATATATATATATATATATATATGTATGTATATATGTATATATATATATATATATATGTATATGTACCTAATCCCAGAAGGTGAAACCTGAAGATCATCAGGTCTGGCATGCATGTTCTTTTATGTTGTTACAGGACTGTGCTGTTCCAATAAAAGCTCGACAAGCTGTTTACTTTTGGCGTGGTTCCAGTTATGGGATTGCTTAATCCCAGAAGGTGAAACAAAATTTCTCTTTTCACATAATGCCTCTATTTCAACTGATCCATTTTTTGTGAGAAATTTTGTGGGCAGACGAATGTTGATTCACCTTCTGGAAGTAAGCAGCCAACACGTCAATATATATATTATTTATTCTTATAGATGACCCAAAATATCAAAATTCTTTTTTATCCTAGGAGGCATGGGGTCATTAAAGCAGTCTTCCTTTATTACACCACTTTATTTATTGGGCCCGACATGTTTCGTGCATCTTTTCTTCGCACCTCTTCAGGGGCACTTCTTGCAAGGAAGTCCTCCCGTTACCAAGTACTCCCTCTGGAGTCCGCCCAATAAATAAAGTGGTGTAATAAATGAAGACTGCGTTAATGACCCTATGCCTCCTAGGATAAAAAAGAATATATATATATATATATATATATATATATATATATATATATATATATATATATATATATCAGAGCACAGGGGTAATAATCTGTGTTTGAAGCACGTCATAATTATTTCTTGAGAACCGACACATTTTTCCTGGTCGTAATTTTGTGTAACTCATCAAAAAACCCGTTTCCTTCAAGACATAACCCTGAGGTTTATCCCTGAGTTAAAGAATGTGATATCACTGTAATTCCTAGAATTATGTAGACGAAATTCCGCCCAAGAATGGTGCAATGTCGGTGAGCGACGATGACAAGTTTATGTTTGCATGCAGATGCGTTTGGAGAAGGGGAATCCGTCACGCAGGAGCTGCGTAACTATACACAACGAGCACATCACATCTCATCAAATTTCTTTTAAACATTATTGACTAAGACGACCTTTGTCTTCCTAGGACGTTTATGTTCTTATTCCTAGTGTTATTTGTTGTTGCTTGGGTTTGAAACAGTTAATCTTCCGTGGGAAAAGTAAACACACCTAGAAATGTAAACAACATCTGAAAGATTTGGAGTCTCCCGTGCTCTAGTGGCTAGCGCGCTAGATTCATAAGCGGGAGATGGTGGGTTCGATCCCCACCGGTGACAGTGGTCAAAAAGCGCTCAAAACTTGATTTTTTGAAATATTTTCTCGGAACCCATTTGCCTTAAATATATGTTAAATACCTCGTGAGAGTGCCATTTCTTGAGTTTAGGCCCCCACCGTTGATTGCAGGACGGTGGTTAATCATTCAAGTACTAGAAACGAAGAAAATTTACCAAATCCTCATGTACCAAAATCGTTCCTTTAACTTTACTTGTTCAGACCGATAAGGTTGACGCATGTTTTTCTTGATTTAATGGGATGTTCGAAGGGCAACAAAAATATTTTTGTATTTTTCGAATCGCCTTCATGGACGGGGATACTGAAAAAGTCAAAAAATTACACGTATCAAATTTCGTTTTTTCATATAGCTTTTGCGTCTCTCTAATTTCGGGCTTAAATATTCCGTGGGCGTGTATAGAAAGACCCCAGACTGAAATTAGCTGCATAAGTGTGCCTACTTCGGTGCTAGAGGTGAACCAACTCGGTAAGACAGACGCGTGTTATCTCTATGTAAACATTCGAATCAAATCGAAGATGGATTTTTTTTTTTTGCAGTACTCAAGTCAGTGTTGGCTGCAAAAAATGTCTGAAGTGATCCGAGTGAAAAATCGTGTCCTAGTTGAAATATTGTAATTTCAGGATTCTAAATCAACAATATCAAATGTTATTGAGTTTTGCGCGCTTTTTGGCTGTTTTTGACCACTGTGCGGCGGCAGGAATTTTCTCATCCCACGGCTCGCTGTGAACGTTCCTGGCTGCACCCTGGATGTCGGCGCTAATTGCCAAGAATTATGTCGATGCGCCGTAAAAAAAAAAAAAAAAAAAAAAAAATCTGAGAGAGAAGTAATATTTTAAAGCGCCCCAACAGGAAACTTACCGAATCCTAAGAGGAAATTACTCCCCCCCCCCCCCCCACCTTCTCAACTTCACTCCACAAGAGTACAAATAAAGGGCTCGGAGAAAGGAGCTAAAAGTCACTTTTTACAAATTTTTCATTAGTTTATTTAAAATAGTTATTTTCATCACTAGTACCAAAAGTGGTTGTTTTCGGTGCGCGGGCGAGTTTAACGCGCGAGGCGTAGCCGAGCACGGAAATTAGACCAAGCACCGAAAACACACTTTTGGTAGGTGTTATGAACAATACTTTTCATTATACTGCTCATACTTGAGTACATTAAAACCCTTTTATATTTCATTAATAACTTAAAGATACAGTAAAAGAAATTAAATTGACGCCTTTTTTTTATTTGAAAAAAAAAACAAAAAAACATCTGTTTATTAACCTATAATAGAAGAAAAGTAGTTATACATTTACATTAATATTTATAGTACAATTCTGATTATTCATTATATTAAAACCTTTGTTTGGCATTGCCTTTTGGAATACAGATAACTTTTGATTAAAGGAATTATTTTCCAGTTCTGGCTCATCTCTAAAAAGGTCGTCAACAGTATCTTTAAGTTGTTACTGTTAAAGTAATAACTTCCGCATCAACACGAACACTGAAAATGATTGACTCTGTGCATCACGCTGGTTTAAGACTTGCAACGGGAACTTTTCGATCAAGTCCTGTTATTAGCCTCTGCGTAGAAGTTGGTGAACTCCCACTACAATTAAGAAGAGACCAGCTTACCCTTAACAACTATATCAATATTTCAGCATCACCACTACATCCCCTGAAAGAATACCTCAATATATCTACCATCAATAATAATAATTACCGCCTCTCTCTAAAACCTTTTCCGTTGCGTGCCTCCCTTCTCATCACTCAGCTGAATATTAGTCACATTTCCCAGCTTCTCCCAGATAGCATATCTTCAGTGCCACCCTGGACAGTTCCACAGCTAAAAATCAATATCTCCCTTGCAAAATACATAAAAAGGAATACTAGTCCAATAATTTTGGCTAATGAATTCAAAAAACTCAGGAATCAGCTCCCATCAGGACAGGATGTTTTCACCGATGGATCAAAAAGCAATAATGGAGTAGGCGCCGCAATAACTACAGATGACCGACAATACATGTTCAAATTACACCCTTCAGCCACTATTTACACTGCCGAAATGACAGCAATAGAAAAAGCAATGCAAATAATAATACCAAAAAACAATAGGTTAAATATCTTCACTGACTCTCTATCTTCCCTGCTATCTATGACCAACATCTTCACTAAACATCCCATTATTGTTAGCGCACAGGAGGCAATATATGGTCATCAACGTAACAAACAATCCACTGTCCTAACATGGATCCCAAGTCATTGTGGGATACGTGAAAATGAAAAAGTAGATGCAAGGTAGGGATTGTCGGGGTTCGGTCACTGCTACTTAATAAAACTACATTTTATCATAAAAATGGTTTTATTGTGCCGACGTTTCGGCTTGAACTTCAAGCCTTCATCAGGGCTGTAAAAAACAAGTAGGACGGATGTAATACTGACATATACATATATATATTTTTTGTTTTAAATTGCATCGCTGGGTATCACATGTTTGTGTGGAACGGCTTCTTTCTCCAGCGGTGTCGCTCCTCTCTCCATCGCGATGGAGAGAGGAGCGACACCGCTGGAGAAAGAAGCCGTTCCACACAAACATATATATATATATATATATATATATATATATATATATATATATATATATATATATGCCTACATACACAAATACACATGCATATATGGAAAAAGACAAAACATAAAATACTAGAACATAATATATAGAAGAACAATGTGCTCTAGAAGTGTTTGGATTATTAGGAAAACAGATCTGTTTTCCTAATAATCCAAACACGCGTACAGCGCACTAGGTGAAAAAGATTTTTCAGGCCTAAGCCCGAAAAGTACTATTTTACGGACTCAAACCGAGTATTGAAAACACATGTTTTTTGATGAAGTATAATGAAAAAATATAAATACAAATTATCTTCATGTAATTCAAATTGTTTATATAAGCAGCAGGATTATCTTGTAAAATAAAAAGACGCTCAACTTGGTCTCATCTTAAAGATAATTCAATAAGCTACAACTTTTATGTTGAGGTGTTTTTCCTACAACGCATGCTTAAGCTATAAATCGGGATTTGAAAAAAAAAAAAAAACACGTTTTTTTTTCGTTTTTCTCGAAAAGGAGAAAATCTCCAAAGGACTTTTTGACTTAGTTTTCCGATTCCTCATCGAGATGCGAAGTCTGTCGGCTTAAGACTGAGACACCGTGTATTCAGAATAAACCTAAGTAGTTTTCATGTTTTATAATTATAATAAACAGCTGTCTCAGTTAGAATTGGTTTATTTTATTCACAACTAGCTGTTACCCGGCGTGCCATGCTACACCTACTTTCTGCATAGAGAAAAGCCTAAATAAATTAGAAACCAAATAAGTATTATTAAAATCTAATAACACGAATCTGTAACTGTTTCGAAACTGTGACCTCCCAACTCTGAGTCCTAGACGACTTTGACATAACCTATAACACCCCCCGTATCAAGACATACATATATGCCAAGTTTGGTAAAAATCGGTCTAACGGTGTGGATTTTTATAAAAAGAAACAACAACATACAGACAGACATCTGGTAGACGTTTTTGACTTAGCCTACGACTCTCCCCAGATTAAGATCTACATGTGTACCGAGTTTAGTCAAAATCGGATGAACGGTGTGGATTTGTATAAGGGACAAACATACAGACAGACAGCTGGTAGATTTTTTTGACCTAGCCTAGGAGATTTCTCGTATCAAGACCTACCATTATTCCAAGTTTGGTCAAAAACGGTCAAACACTGTGGATTTGTATAAGGAACAAACAAACAGACAAACAGACAGACACGTGATTTTTATATATATAGATAGATATTGTTTATTAGTTGGAGATATTATTGCATTGAATGAAGGCAAAACCAACAACCGAGATGGGAAAATTAATCATTTATTTCCCGAGTAATCGCCAACTTCTAATAGGTCCATTTAGTGTATTTCTTTAATGCAGCCTTTCCTTTTGATATAGGTGAAGGTGGTAATATGAGCCCCCTCAATATATATTCATACAGCGGGCTCACTTTGGCGGTGATAATTTCAAATGATAGTTCATTAAAGGCTCTCGCCACTGGAGCCTTCTCGCTCAGTTGCAGCTGATAGTTTGTGCGGAAAAATGTTTTATATGCTTTCTTGATCTAAAAACCTTTGAGAAGTAAGTAATTAGCTTATGATTACAGTATATGTCCATTCAAAATCCATCTAGATCCTTATTGACTAGTGTAGAGGACATTTCAGAGATTATTTCTGTGTAGATCCAATGTAATTTTTCAAGTAACAATGAATCGTTATGCGTGTTCAAATTCCAACATGGCGAAGGTTGCAATGTGAGCCCCCGAACGTTAGGGTTCTGTAATGTGTTACAGAGTGGCTTACCAACTATGTGAAAGAAATTGAATTGAGCATCCATTCACAGGAGATGGGTTAGATGGAAGAGCATGGTTCGACCACTTCATGAATCGCCACAAGAATGTTTTGTCTGTTTTGAAACCAGTTGAAAAATGGTTTTCATGGGCTAATGGATTTAAGAAAGAAGCAGTCGACAATTTCTTTGATATGCAGGAAGCCGACACAACTCTCCAGCTGACAGGGTGTTTAATGTGGATGATTAATGATCATTGGATTGAGAGGAAAGAATCTTTGTACCTCCGTTCTTGATCCCCCCCCCCCCGGAAAAACATAGGCCTATTTCCATCAGATAACTTCGGAGAACCGTGGGTGGAATGCCTTATCTGCGGAATATGGAATATGGGCACACAATGACTGCGCTGTATGTGACAAGGATGTTTACGTTTGTGATTTTTCCAAATAGACGGAAAAATCATAAAGCATTTAAATGGTTCCTAAATGACCTTTTCCAAGTTCGGGAGTGGTCTTGTAATATACCTACTCTATAAATTATTTTCTACTTTGTAATGCATTTTCAAGATTTTGTAATAAATGAAAATGTCATACCTAATTCATTTTATTTATCTTTCTTAGGGGCCGATATTACCAGCACAAAACTATTTATTAACAAATTGGCATTCTTCGAATTTATTTTCTTTTCATATACTTGAAGCTACCGAAAAAAGTTCTTACTTTATAAGTATGTTCAGAAACTATTGTAGTTAACGCTATGAACGAATATTCTAAAAAAAACTTCAAAGGCAATTAGAAAAAAAGGGAAAACCAATTGGAGGCCCGTAATACTACCTTCTCCTCTACAACTAACATGGAGTTTCCTTGAAATATAACAAGAAATGCGGCCGGTTTGGGCAAATTGGTCATTTCGGAGTAAAACCCTCTTAGAATCGACCACTTTTGCTGATTAACGAAATATTCCAATTGTTTGCTATTGGAATTATATTTATCATGTTTTTGGCGAAAATAACAAAAGATTACCAATAACAGACACACACACATATATATATATATGTACCCTTGAGATGGATGAATTTTACTAATTGAGAACTCATCAAATCGTTTGTTGTTAGATTTTCTGTGTACCAACTTTTGTGACGAAAGAACATTGTGGCCACTTTTCTGTTAATAGACCCATAAACTCGAACAAAAAATATATGTCTATACTAGCAGTTACCAAGCTACACCTACATTCTGCATCTAGGAACGCAATAATAAATTAGAAACTAAATAAATAATATTAAAATCTAATAAGGCAAATCTGTAACTGTTCGGGTTCACAGTTTCGTACCCGTGAGTCCTAGACGGTTTTAACCTAGCCTATGACAATCCCCAGATCAAGACCTAGTTGTGTGTCAAGTCTGATCTAAATCGGTCGAACTGCGTGGATTTGTGTAAGGAACAAACATGTATGTTTGTGAAAAACCTCTACAGAAAGCTGGTAGAGGTTTTTCACCTAGCCTTTGACACTCTTCAATAACAATTTCTGGAGAGCAACTCCTGCCAGTTTCTTCAAGACTCCATTGCTCCTGCCCCACCCCCATCTTCAACTTACATAAATTGATGAGCTGTAGAGTGTATCTGTAACTACTGTTTATATTTAGTAATTACTAGCTGTTACCCAGTGTGCCATGCTACACCTACTAGCTGTTACCCAGTGTGCCATGCTACACCTACTAGCTGTTACCCAGTGTGCCATGCTACACCTACAAGCTGTTACCCAGTGTGCCATGCTACACCTACTAGCTGTTACCCAGTGTGCCATGCTACACCTACAAGCTGTTACCCAGTGTGCCATGCTACACCTACTAGCTGTTACCCAGTGTGCCATGCTACACCTACTAGCTGTTACCCAGTGTGCCATGCTACACCTACTAGCTGTTACCCAGTGTGCCATGCTACACCTACTAGCTGTTACCCAGTGTGCCATGCTACACCTACTAGCTGTTACCCAGTGTGCCATGCTACACCTACTAGCTGTTACCCAGTGTGCCATGCTACACCTACAAGCTGTTACCCAGTGTGCCATGCTACACCTACTAGCTGTTACCCAGTGTGCCATGCTACACCTACAAGCTGTTACCCAGTGTGCCATGCTACACCTACTAGCTGTTACCCAGTGTGCCATGCTACACCTACTAGCTGTTACCCAGTGTGCCATGCTACACCTACTAGCTGTTACCCAGTGTGCCATGCTACACCTACTAGCTGTTACCCAGTGTGCCATGCTACACCTACTAGCTGTTACCCAGTGTGCCATGCTACACCTACTAGCTGTTACCCAGTGTGCCATGCTACACCTACTAGCTGTTACCCAGTGTGCCATGCTACACCTACTTTCTGTCTATCACTCTCCCCGTATCAAAATCTACTTGATACCTAGTTGTCTATACCCAGTTACGAAAATCGGTCAAACGGTGTGAATTTGTTTATATCTATCTAGTAGTTCATAATGCAACCGGCAGAGGCCAGCACCACAGCACTTCATCTAACAGCCGACAGAGGCCAGCACCACAGCCTAAGAGTAGATAGCTCTTATCAAAGAAAGGCCAGCGCTCTTTAGTTAGGCAGTGATTGTTAAAATAAAATTGAAATAAACTGCATTACATGATTATATAATGATGTAAACAATTTGTTTTGTTGTGTGTTATGTTTCTTTTGTTGCTTAATAAAGACTATTTATCTATCTATCTATATAATGATGTAAAGTCATCAATGAGTTCGAGTTTTTCTAATTATCAACAACATCAACAAATAAATTTGAGACATTATTCAAAATGGCCGTCAGAATCTGCATGGTTCAGTGTAGCCAATTTTTCTTGAACAAAACTTTTGACCTTCTGACCAAATTTTGAAATTTGACTATTTTGACCTAGCCTAGGAGATTTCCCGTATCAAGTCCTACCTGTCTGCCAAGTTAAGTCAAAATCTGTCAAATTGTGTAGATTTGTATAAGGAACAAACAGAAAAACATACATACAGACAAATAGAAACGTGATTATTATATATATAGATATCTAGTCATATGTTGATGAGTGTGTTTGACTAGTTTATGAATGTATAAATATCTATGTTGTATATTACTTATTTTCTCTTATATATTATTAACAACTGTCAAATATGTTGTTGTTTTCCAAGTTACCGTATTTCTTGTCTTTATAATTGGATCTCGTCAGTGATGTAGTCCGGTAAGTGACAGCTCGGCCTCAGTAGACCTTCTGTCAATATCTCTTTGACAGTTTCAATTTGTGAAAAAAACAATTTGTTTTGGTCCAAAATAAAAATATTTTTCTTCTTCTTCTTCTTTGACAGTTAATGGAGTGTTAGATATTTCACAGGTAGGTTTGTCCTGTCTCGTCATGAGGTGTAAGTGTGTCAGCTGTGGCATATTCGCAACCGTCATAAAACTCCAGTCTGCCTTATGCATGATGGACATTCTTCATCTGTTTGTTTAATGTAGAAACGTGGAAAATTAAATTCACATTTTGTATAAAAAAATTGTTTTCTTTGGAATTCGATTAATAAACATTGCATCTGTGAACAATTTTTGTTTCTTATCCAAGAAGCTTGTTATAAAGCATTTTCATTCATAACAAACGGTTGGACGAGTTCCTTAACCAACATAATTGGTCCTCCTACACCGCGCGGGGTTTACTCTTAAACCAGATTATGATTTTGTCTCTAACGGCCGTACTTTTTGCTCCCATGGAGCGGAACTCGGTATGCACAATGATCAAGTAATAAAAAATAATTTGTTTGTTTGTGTTTTAGGGCAAAAAACTACAAGTAAACAATATGTGTTGCGAAGGTTAGAAAATTCGGCCTATTAAAAGGTGTGGCTTACTCCGGAACAAAATTAAATTAAATAACAAATTATTTATCGAGTCAGCCAGCAAGTTATTTATACAAATATAAAATGGCAAAAATATTAATGTTTATTTTGCATTTATATAAATTGTTTTAAGAAAATGTTTTTTTTTAATTTTGAGTTATATAGTTGTACTTTTTGTATTGCCATTTTCACAATTTTATAGAGTAATATTTATTATGTATGTTTGAAATGTACATTTATATTTTAATTCCTTTAATTGGTTATGAATTAAACTATCTTAATATTACTTGCAATCTACAGATCTAATAGGGCAAATAGCCCATTTATCGAGATCTTAAAATCAAATAAATAAAGTATTTCTTAAAAAGAATGATAAGAAAGATATAGTTAAAAGTCCATAAAATAAACAATGTTTAAAGATATTAAAATAATATTTTCCCCCAAAATATTGAAATGCCTGAAACGATCTTGAGCTACTCACCCTTCGCTGAAGCTACGGTCATAGCGGACTGACTACTGAGAGGTCTGGCACTTTCACTGACTACAGTACGACGGAGATTGCCGAAGGACTCCGGAGATCGACGAAGATTGCCGAATCGTTCCGGAGATTGACGAAGCCGGCCGAGACTTCACTGGTACAAGGCCCACAGCACAGAAGTCTGCCTTGAAAATGCGCGTGGGACGTGTAGAAACGGCAATCTTGCATATAACGAGGGCGTAGTTATATTTCTCTAAGGTAGTGGGTTCGATTCCCACTTCGGAAAAGTGAATAGCCACCACACGCATTCCGTGGAGCCTAAAGGGGGGGGGCCTTAGCCCCCGAAATGAAAATTCACATTTTTCCGCTAAGGGTGTGTTTACACTAGGATAGTTATTGCAGGATATTTATATCAGAGAGAAATTCTGACTAACGGAAACCATGTAGAATTTATGTCTGCAATAAATTTTACATGGTTTACATTAGTCGCAATTTCTCTCTGATATAAATATCCTGCAATAACTATCCTAGAGTAAATCCACCCTAAGGTGTGAAGCTAAACCCCCCCCCTAAGGTGTGAAGCTAAACCCCCCCCCCTAAGGTGTGAAGCTAAACCCCCCCCCCCTAAGGTGTGAAGCTAGCTTGTGCAAGGATAATCAAAATCATTTTCTTGAAATTATAAATAATAAAAAAAATCAATATTTTTCAATTTTTGTGCGGTTATTTTATATTTTTCACGAAAGATCAAACCCCACCAATAACTGCTACTAATCCTTTACTAATACCACTAGAGATATGAACGGATCCGCGCTAAGATGGTGCTCGCAGGACTTTTATTTTAGTCAGCTATTGGGATTGTTATTTTGAGAAGAACTAAGCTTGACGACATCGCCTCATTTAAGCAACGAGATTTAACTTGAGTTAACTTCTCTCTAAATGTAATTTAGTGCAATATATGTAGTGTTAGTGTCTCTGCTACACAATTACCCTAAACGGTGCAAAGTCACCCCAATTGACTGTAACACCAAGGTATCTATAATGTATTTGTTTTAAATTGGAATCTTTTAAAGAAAGACCTGGTCTTAAACCAGTATTGATCTGTCTCTAATTTAAGCTATACCTATAGCACGCACTTACTTATCATTTGTCATAATATATATATATATATATATATATATATATATATATATATATATATATATATATATATATATATATATATATGAAGAGGTAAGTTGCAAAACTCGTTCGTTCCATTTTTAGAAAAATTCAGAATGCATTAGATTGTAAAAGATATTTCAATCCTATTTCAACATATGGTGAAAGATAACATAAATCTGTTAACATAAAGACGTATCTTTCGAAGGCAAAAAAGCCCATTTTAATCTGGCCACTCTACAAGACGCAGTTTAGAGTTCTTTGAGCTACCTGAAAAATATGTTCCTGTAGAACGAACGAGTTTTGCATCTCACCTATTCATATAAATTATTTATTCTTGTAGATGACCCAAAATATCTAAATTATTTTTGATGTTAGGAGGCATGGGGTCGTTAAAGCAGTCTTCCTGTCTTCATACTACTTTATTTAATAGGCCCGACATGTTTCGTGCATATTTTCTTCGTACCTCTTCAGGGGCATTTCTTGCTCGGAAGTCCTCTCGTTACCATGTACTCACTCTGGAATCTGACTTAATACGTAGTAGTAGTATTAAGCCAGACTCCATAACGAGTACATGGTAACGAGAGGACTTCCTAAGAAGAAGTGCCCCTGAAGAGGTGCGAAGAGGTATCTACACAATTTGACAGATTTTGACCAAACTTGGCACACAGGTAGCTCTTGATATGGCAAATCTCGTAGGCTAGGTCAAAATAGTCAAATTTCAAAATTTTATCAAAAGGTCAATAGTTTTGTTCAAGAAAAATTGGCTACACTGAACCATTCAGATTGTGCGGCCATTTTGAATCGACAGCACACTCTGCTACTGGCCTCTGTCGGCTGTTGGATGAAGTGCTGTTGTGCTGGCCTCTGCCGGTATCATTATGAACTAAAACAAATTCACATCGTTTGACCGATTTTAGTAAAGTAGATCTTGATACGGGGAGAGTCATAGGCAGAAAGTAGGTGTAGCATGGCACACTGGGTAACAGCTAGTAGAAAATAAATTCGGGAGGGGCTGGGAAAATTTCGGGGGAGGGGGCTGAGACCATTTTCGGGGTATGGAATACTAACAATTTAGAACTTGGAACAGTTTTAAACAACCAAAACGTTATTACACCCAAAATAAAATATTTTTTATTAACTAAGTGACCTTATTTAATTTATTTTTAAGGGTTTATGACACATTTTTACCGATCAAATCAGAATTTCGGTGGTGGCTGCAGCCACCTCAACCCTCCCCCCCCCCCCCTTATATACGCCCATGCTCTGGATGGAGCTGAAGCTCGTCGACAGAGTAGAACTTCTGGAAGCTATTGGAATAATTACAGGACATTGCAACCTGAACAAGCACCTTCATAGGATGAAGCTAGTCAATTTCCCCATCTGCAGATGATGTGGAGCAGAAGAAGAGACACCGTTACACATCATCCGTGATTGTGAACGGCTAGATCACATACAGCTTTAGGTAGTTTGGTGATACAAAGGATACCAACCTAGACCCAAGGGAAATATCAATAAGGAGACTTCTGGATAATTGGAAGGTAGTACTCTGAGAAGAGACAGCAACGGGTAGCACATTAGGTCGCATGGCCGCGGTGCGCTGTCTGCAGGAGGACAATATTGTATTGTACTGTATTGTAGATCTTCCTTCTCTTTGAGATTTTGTTACGAAAGATCAAAAACAACTTCTACTCATTTACTAAAAGCACTAGATATATTTAAAAAACGCACAAAGATGACGCGGCTCCTGCGAGTAAGACTTTTTTAAATTATGTTAATATTTAACTTTCCAGGTTACTTAATTTGCTAAAATATAAGTAGTATTTATAAAATTGAACATTCCCACATTGCAGGGTTGTGTGGGGAAAATATACTTACATTATTATCAATTCAACAAGAATATTTTAACAAATGATACGATTTATTATAAAAGTTGAACCAAAAACTGAAAGAATATTTATACCAAATGTCTTGAATTGTTGATATTTTCGGGGTTGTTTGTTTGCTTCTGGAATTATTACTGGTTCTAAGACCTTTTTTTTAGCAGTAGTTGTTCTATTTGTAGTTTTAGTTGTAGTTGTTGTTGTTGTTGTTGCTGTTGTTGTAGTTGTTGATGTTGTTGTCGATGTTGTTGGTTGTTCTGTCGTTGTTGTCTCCACCACCACCACCACCTCCTTGGCTATCTTCTTCTTCTTCTTCTTCTTTTTCGTTGGTCTCACTTCAGGATCGTCAACGGCGTTTCTTCTTATTTCATCTACTTTCGTGTACAGTCCTTGATATGAGAAGGTTATGTTCCCTTCCACACAATTCTTTTCTTCAGTGTACGGTTTGCAGTCGACCATCATTTGTACAAGGATTGCTTCGATCTTACCTGCGCATATTATAGGCGATCCAATGTCTCCGGCGCAAGGTCCCAATTGTCCAGGTTCTAGGCAGAGGGTGTCGTTTTTGGACGTGTCTTTGGTGGAAGCGTCCTTTTTGGGAGCGTCTTTTTTTGGAGCATCCTTTTTGGAAGCGTCGGTTTTGGTTGTATTGCCCTTGGAAGTTTGGTTTGCCGCGCAATCGCAGCTCCTTATGACGTGTACTATCTTTTTGTTCAAGGAGGGCCTCTGCTTGTTGGCTCGGGGGACTATGTCGCCCCAGCCAACTATCGTACAGGTCTTCGAATCCCAACTCCATTCGTCCTGCCCCATTCTCAAGTAACGTTTCACCCTCACACCCTCCACCTTGAGAATAGCGAGGTCTCCTATAGCGACCTGTGCTTCAGAATAATAAAAATCGTTGTCCACCATGATCATGAGTGGCAGACCGAGGAATCGTTTCGAAGTCAACACCCATTGTTGGGAAACTAACACACCAGTACCGATGGTTTCCATGGCGTTGTCAACAATTCGTACGACACTGGAAGCCATTTCTCTTGCAGGATCTCCATGGACGATGGCTTCTGAGATTTTTAGCAGTTCAAATAACACGAAAACAATTTTGAAATTGAGTACAAGCATTTTTTTTTATACTAAACTATAATGAACGTTAAAACATATGACATACCATATCGTATATTTGAACTTTATTATTATTTAAATGTTAACATCCATTATAATTAACTCAGTATTTGAGGACGGGCTATGTATTTTCCAACGAAAAGCCACCACCCCTAGTGTGAATCGAACCCACGATCCTTGCTTGGCACAGTGTTAAATACTCACGGCCAGCGGGCCTCCTATTTGAACTTTAAAGTCCATTTATCCGGTGTTAATGACTTCAAAGGTTGACTCGCATTAAATCCAACCAAAAACAAATCCCTTTTATATTTAATATAGGTTTTCGTGACGAGTTTTCTACAGGTTACCACCCGTTTCTATCCAGGAAATGGTTAATGCCTTTTGTTGGCAATCGACAAGGGGTGTTCACTCCTTAACATCACGGCCACAGAGCTTCACTACCGAAAATTACAATTTAGGTCAGCCAAAATAAGAATAAACTAAAATAATTGTTATTATTGAAGCGGCTTTCACCTCTTGTGATAGTTTTTGTAGGGTTATATATGGATATATTATATATATTATTAATATATAATATAAATTATTATATTATATTAATATATTATATTATATATTATAGGGGAGGAATTCCATCCTGCTTCCTCAATCAATCGTCTGTCGTCTGAATAGCTTAGATTATATTATCACTAGACTCATACCTTGACACAGTACTGAGTGCGCCTTGACCATTCTCCTATTGAGCGACTCCTGAAATGGTCTACCTCAACATAAACTCCTGGCAAACTTCAGGTAGAATCTGACTTCCTTAAACCTCCCGAGGCTTCCAAAATCCTTGTCTCCAATGCTATACGTTCGAATGCAACATGCTTAGATGTCTCCTCCTTGTCTTTGCATCGTCTGCAGTCTGGCGGTGACCTCATCTTCATAACATACATATGTTTGTTCAGCGTAGAACGGACAGACAGAGTGACTGGTATCTCCCTCAAGTCTCTTCTGGCCAAACCCAAGAGAACTTCCTTCTTTCATAAACTTCTGAGGCCTATAAGGGACTTCCTATTGTTAATTTTTTATCTTCCAGAAAGTGTAGCAAAATTTCCTACAGCTACTGCCTCTTGAGCACAGCCCAAAAATGGCAATGGTCCTATAGCTGTTGCTTACACAGTATGTCTTCATGTCCCGGTACCTAGTAAATGGCAATGGTCCTATAGCTGTTGCTTACACAGTATGCCTTCATGTCCCGGTACCTAGTAAACGGCAGTGGTCCTATAGCTGTTGCTTACACAGTATGTCTTCATGTCCCGGTACCTATTAAACGGCAATGGTCCTATAGCTGTTGCTTACACAGTATGTCTTCATGTCCCGGTACCTAGTAAATGACAAATCTAGGCACACGGAAGTACGCCAGGCCAGGTTCCGGCCTACGCATACTGTTATTATATTACATGAAGTATCAGAGCTGATTTATACCCTCTCATAACTTTGAACCAGTTAAAGAAAAACTTATGAAATTTTACACAGGTATTATAATAATAGATGTGAGTAAAATTGCAAAGTTTCATAATTCTACATTGAATATTTTCTGAGATATATGGGATGGAAAATCGGAATTTATAGGACTCACTAGTCAAAATAATTAGGAACTTCTTAAGAAGATAGAGACTTGAAATTAAAGGGAAAAATTCTAAATAGTTGTTTGACTCCACTTCCAGGAGGGGGGGGGGGGGGGTGTGCCCGTTTTGTACCTGTTCCTTTGGACATGGGCGTATATTGATTTGATGGTAAAAACTTGTCGTAAAACCCTTAAAAATAAATTAAATAAGATCACTTAGTTCATAAAAAATATTTCCATTTAAATTTGAATCGCCTTTATTCTCGTAATCTATGAGTTTTGAAACATAAGTGAAATGTTCTAGTTGGTAGAGGGTGTCTGGTAGCAGATTTATATTTTCAAACTTAAATAAAAAACGTAATAATTGGCACAAAGTTTTATTAAGAGCATTGAACAATACAATGGAAATGCGATTTTTATTTTTTAAAGAGTATACCATCTAGATGCCTTCCGTCGAGTTGAACACACTGTTCAAAACGGAGCCTTGTGTTCTGCACCACACGCTGCAGGAAACTTGGTTCAATTGAGCTGATTTCTCGACGAATATTTTCCTTTAAAGCCACAAGAGATTGTGATTGTCATTATAAACCCTCTCTTTGAGGTAGCCCCATAAAAAAAATCCATGGGAGTTAGATCGGGCGACCTCGGTGGCCATGGGATGTCCCCAAAGCGACTGATCAGTTTTTGGGGGAAATTTTCCCGAAACAAATTCATCGAAGCTCTGGCAGTGTGTGCAGTCGCCCCATCCTGTTGAAACACGTGTGTGAAGAGTAGGATGGATAAGCTCGCAGGTTTGGCAAAAAGAATTCCTGTAATCATGCATCGATAATTTTCACCGTTGACATTTGTCGCCTGGCCTCGAGAATTTTCGAAAACAATGGTCCAATTATCTCATGCGTGGATAAGGAATTCCGAACTTTGAACAAAATTGGCGACGAGCAATTACGTAAGAATCATTACTCTTAAAAATGTCTCCACAGCGAACGCGCGATGCTCACTCGACCACTGCAATATCGTGACTGACAAATCAGCACAATTGATAATTCCAACTGCACCGTTCATTACTTTTTGAAATAATCTTATTTAAAAATATAAATTTCCCACCAGACACCCTGTACTTGTGAAGTGCATTATCAGATTGACGCCATAAGCGGATTCTTCTCTATGGAGGGAAGGGGAGGGGGGGAATAACCCAAAAGAAGAAGAAGAAGGAAAAGTTTAGGTAAATAATATTACAAAACTTATGTATAAAAAAAACATTATATTTTTCTCCATTTTTACCCGGTATAATGACAAAATTTATCAATTAACTTTTGAAATAATACAATTTTGCGACTCATTATAGTAGTGTTTTCTATTAAACAAAAAAAAAAAAAAAAATTAAATTAATCAATAGAAAAAAATGAAACAAAAGTTAAACATTTTATTTTTAGATTACAAAAAACAAACAAAAAACAAGGGAATAGTCTTTAGTAGATACACAAGTAAAATATTTTAAAGAAGGCATCTGCGACCAAATTTGGCAACAGCTAAAAATGTTCACAATATTTTAAAAGTAGAAAAATGGTCAAATAAGGAATGTACATAACATAACTCTAAGAACATTATACATTCAGGTACTGAAAACTAAAAAAAAATATATATATATATTTTAAAGAAACAAATTGTGTCCAACTGCAAGAATATACTGTGTAATATATAAACATAAGTAATAATACAAACAGAAATACGTACAAATGAATTATACACACATACTTATATACAATAACAACAAAATAAACAAACGTAGCCATAATGGGTTTCTTAATCTTTATTCGCCGTAGGGTTGTGAGCAAAAATGATTAAATAATCTAAATTTATTAACTAAATCCAAGAATAAGAAATGTGAAGGATAAAATAAAAATAAAACATTTACCTTATATTAACAAATATAAACCAATTTACGTCTTTGGCAATGTTGAAAAATATTTTACGAACAATTGTCTTGAAGGACGCACGCAAAGTTATTCGTGCGAATCGAAGATTCATGCTTCGAGAAAATCAAACGAAGGCACTTCTGTCGTTTTATAAAACAAAGCATAGGAGATGTCTAAAAAGCGTACGGTCGCTAAACGTCTAAAAGTATACTTAACATATACGACAATTGACGTCCAAAAAAAAAAAAAAACTCAATGAAGTCTTGATAAAAACCGTGGTCATAATAAATAACAATACAAAAAAAAAAAAAAAAAAAAAAATGAAAATAAATAAATATCAACCAAAATATCGAGAAACATAAAAACTAACCGTAACAACAAACATATATAATTAAAATACAAGCAAGTTTTATTTACAAAATTGATAATCAAATTTACTGTCCTTTGTTTCGCAATTACCAATCAAGTAAACAAGGATGGAAAATAAAGCGTGTAAGACAAACACCGCAGTAGTGGCTGATGGCTGATGGTTGGCACTTTCCATACGAGAATCAGTGAAATTATCTCTCAAAAACTTGACAAATGTTTGTTAAAACATAACAAATCAAATAGGACGCAACGTGTTAATACGTTTATTGTACATGTCCTAGCGAGAGGACAATTACATCACAACATCAACGTTCTCAAACTTCACAAATTACCCTCCAAAATCATACGCTGCCATCGAGGTACATAATACCTTCCAAAATCATCCAACCACAACCAGCATTGATTATGTATATGTGTGTGTGTATGTATCTATTTTTTATATACTAGAAAGAGATTATTTCAGAAATTCAAGATATAAAACACACTGGTGGTTGAATTATTTTAAAAGGCAGCGAAAAAAGGACAATTATAAACGAAATAAAAGAACAAGATAAAACGAGTAAACGACTGTGAAAAATCTGTCGCAGACACCATTTTA